>JAUKNM010000042.1:697500-735000 GCA_030765045.1 Tenodera sinensis
GACCAAGGTAGCGACAGCATGAGCATTTGTAGCACGAACGAGTTGAATACCCAAGCCGTGAGGTTGAAGAAAGTAAAAGAACGATATATCTGTGCAGAAAGACATAATTATTACAGGAAATACATTATTTAGCCACACAATAGCAAAAAAAGACTAAAATAGAGATTATGGTTTAATAAAAATGAAATGCAATTAGCATAGGGAAGTAGAGCTTCAAAAGACCAGTTATCCGTGTATTTACTATTTGTGGCTAAAATGAGTCGTTTAGCCATAAAAATATATTAAACAATGGGATTCCAGCGCATCTGTTGGAGTAAATTCGTTCACATACACTTGCTTATCGTACATTAAAAAAATTGTTTTGTTGTTTAACGACGCTGGCAGTTGCTAGGGTCACACCAGCGTCGCCCGTGTGCCGAAATTTTGTACCGTAGGAGTTCCTTTAAATGCCAGTAAATATAGGGTAGCTAGTAATGCATAGGGTAGCGGAAGTCCATTAGTAAATAAACCATTCAACTCCTCAGTCCTAATTTGTACACTGTGGAGTTCAATAATGTTCAATTATTTTATGATAGATGAATTTGTTATTGAATTAGTTTATTCGACATGTTTGTGAGGAACTCTGGGCACTCATACGCTGTATGTGTATGTATGTTTTTATAAATACGCAGGCTTTCCTCGGCCTATGTCCTCAGTATGAGCGAAACGTCGGAGGATACGATTTTATTCGAAAGCTGGGACAGTAAAGTGCTGTACGCTGCTTTTCCTATGTGTTATATTTCGTTCCTTGCGTTGAAATTCATTAGCAAATTCAAAATAACATGAGCTTATTACAATACATTGATGTGCAGAAGAGTACATTTATGTCGCATCAAAAGTTGTGCAACAATTATTTTGGATTTAATTAATGTCCTTAATACTCCATATCTCCGGATTACTTCTTCAGTAAAATATAAAATTTAGTTGTTATGTTATTTTTATGTTTACTTTTCAATCTGTTTTGCTTTTTCCTTGCTGTACTCATTCTGTACCCTCTTCTGAAGTTCTCGATATATGAAGGTGTGGAGCACGGTTGCCAACGTTCTACAGTGACGTCAGATCTACGAGCGCTCGGTGGGTTGGCATTAAAACCATTCGACTGTTCGCTATTGGTTAATACTAGATACCATTCGCGGCGGCAGCACCTTTGTGGAGCGACTAGGATGATGGGTCGTCCTGGTCTGGGCTATTGTCTTACATCAAACCACAGAAAACGAAACATTGTGCTGCAGAAGTCTAACCTGCATCAGTCGGCATTCGGAACCACTTCTGACGTTTCCAAAGTTGTACAACATGATTTGGGGAGTAAATTTTCCAAACTATTTCCTTCTTTCGGTTCCTCTGGAAAGCAGATTAGTGCCGGAATTAAGAATGACGTTAAGGTGAATTGAGCTTTGTCAAGAAAATACATATACTTTATGTCTCAGTGATAAAAGCTTTAATGCTCCTTGAAAGTTGTTAAATGTCTTATTTATATTACAATAGTCATTCAGTACTTTAACCACACTAACCATTATGGTAAAGTTATTTATAAAATATTAACAGAAATTACGCTTTGCTATCCTAATTATTATTTAACTTCCCCTACGACTCTCAATGTAATTATACGTTTGTCCAATTCCTTATCTTTGCATTTATATATAAATGGAGTCGTAACATAAAATGCAGAAAGAAACCTTTTTCACCTGATTTTTATTTAATCTGTCCTTTATACCAAATCATTAATCTAGGTAAAATTCACTCTTTTGAATAACATCATAGACTTAAGAGGTGGAATCAGGTCTGAAAAATTCAATGTCACAGCCGGGATTTGAACCATGGATCTCCGCTTATCCAGCAGCTGCTCTAACCACTAAGCCAATATGGCCAACTTACCAGTATGACATTAAATTCCCCAACCGATTCGTACTTTCCCAGTTAGACTACAAGAGAATCTCTCATCAGAGATAAATAGTAGTAAGTGTCCCGGGTTTAATAACTTTTAGATGGTAATTATTATTTATTTATGCCAACAAACTTAATGCTGGTGTTCTAAAACACATAAGCCGCGTGTGGGCAATGCTTCAAGAGGTGTTTGTTGGCACAAATAAATAATAATCATAGATTTAAATTACATTACGCATGGTCCACTTTTATTAAGCATTTTATTGCCTACATTAGCTATTTAAAAACTTATAAATTAATATGAAGTTATGAGTTTATATATTTTTTTAAGTCATTCGTTATACATTCTGAGGGTATGGACAGTTTAACCTTGGCCGCCTGACACTGATATCTTCTTGGGCTAAATACTAATTTTCTGAAAAATAATAACACCTATTCTTCGACTTTTCACAGGGAGCTTTAGGAATACTGTGCTTAGTTTGGCAGTTTATTCCTCTGGTATCTCCCTGTTCCCTCTCCCACATTTCCGTCCAAAGGGTAGACAAACTGTGTGAGTGTTACGGCTCCCAGATACATTTGAGACACAGTGCACCGCTAAGTACAAAAGACAGAAGACGAATTATAGTTTTGTCAAATGTTTACGGTTGGCAGGGCGATGCAGTTGTTCACAATAAACCAGCGCATCTTGAGTGCGGGATTAGATCTGCTCTGTTTCACTGAGCTGTTCCTTGTCAAGCAAACTCGGGATTGAACGTAGTTAACGGCTTCTAAGCAGTTTCTCAATAAACTAAACGCTTTTGCAAGTAGAGCTCTCAAAAACAAATGCTCTAACATTACACTATGGAAAAGTAACGCTCAGAACATAGCAAACTAATTTTAAATGCTTTGTACTAGAAGGAAATTGATCGTGCAAAAAGATTAAAATTATCGTCTCGACCATAAGTTACGTTCCGTGTCTGTTAATAAACACATCATGCAGCACATACTTATGCTATATACAGAAATAAAATTTATGTGCAAAAAGTAATTGGTAAAACTAGTAGCATAAATGTAGATTTATAATATATTATAATATTTATAATATATTATAATTATATTTATAATATAATATAATATATAATTTATATTATAATATAAATATAATACATATTCAATAAAATCTACATCCATAAAACGATTTCTTAGACATGCACCATTTAAGGATTAGGAGACTTCTGCTGTGCCGGCCTCAAGTCTCTCTCCACCTTCTCATCGGTCTTCCGACATCTCATGGTTAGTAATTGTATGTCATTTTGGGCTATCGGGCATTGTACATCCTTTGAAAATGATTTCTCCAAATTTCTCTATATTTGTTTATTTTATCATTTATTGTTCTTCTCTTATTTCTTCATTTTTATTTTATCCATTATTATATATTCCTTAGTAGCTCTAAGGTGTCTCATTTCTGCTGCATTTATTTTACCCCTTCTTTTCTCTTTATCCTCCATGTTTCACAACCATATGTCAACGTTGGAATCGCCACTGTTTTGTAAAATTTTAAGCTTGTTTCTTTTCTGGTTTTTCTTTTTAATGTTCTTACCAATGTTCGGCAACTGTTCTGAAATTTACTTACTTTATTATTTAAGTCTTGATTTCACCGATATGATATATTGCATCCTAAACTGTTAAACTTGTTCCAGCAGTAGATTATTTATTACTATTTTGTATCTATGATGGTAAAAATTTAATTTAATGAACTTATTATGTACAGGTTTGCAATAAGGTAATGACTGTCACAATATAAGCTCAAATTTTATTTTCATCACTTTTACCGGAATTACTATATATTGTCTGCTGTAAATATATGATGATATATGATGCCGACACATCATATTTGTTTCTCAGCAGTTTCTCTGAAGTATTAGATTGGAATTTTGTTCATGATATTTCTCAATAAATGCCAGGTGGTTCACATCATCTGGTGTTGGAGTAACCAGATGACCCTTCGTGCATTAAAAGAGTTGCAGAACGCACCTGGGTAAACCCAGTCACAGTGAGGGCAGTGGCGTGAGTGAAATTTACTCTTTCTATTAGAGGAGACGAGCGGGAGAGGAATTCCCCAGGCTTCAACTATCATGTGTAGTGCGTGATAGAACGTCTTAGAATATGTTCCACTTCAGTTGCAGGACTTAATTTTCCAGGGAACAAGCTCATTCCTGTATATGCTGCCATTGTCTAACATTACGGATTACAGATTGTAAAGTGCCTTAAAGTCCATGCAAACATGAGGACACGTAATGCTTCATTGGCATTTCAGCCCGCCTCTGTAGCGTGATGGTTAGCGTGTCTGTCTCACGGTCAAGAGGTCGCGGGTTCGAATGTCGCTTAGGGTGAGTTATACGATAAGGTTTTTTTCGAGATTTTCCCTTATCCTGAGAAGACGAATGTTGGGTAACAAAGCTCCATGGACCTCGGGCTCACTTGAGCATCATTTTACCCATTTCATTCATCGTCCGATATGACATTACGTTGGAGGACATTAATTTAAAAAATGACTTTGTTTGATTCTTATTAATATCATTGTTTTATTTTATTATTTTTATTAATAAGAAACGAACAGGTGCCATTGAAACATTACTTGTTCTCACGTTTGCATGTATTTTGTTACGGCACTTTACAATCTGTAATCCGTAATGTTAGATAATATATGGGAGTGAGTTTATTCACTGGAAAGTAAAGTCCTTGTAAGTTAAAGTGCAAAACATTGTACGAATCTTTTCAGGTGTTTATAGCCTATTACCACGGACTGCACACAATAGTCCAACCTGGGAACTGCCTCTCATCTCTCGTTTTCACTAAGATCGTTCACTTACCCCGAATGACCTTTATATATTGTAGAAGGTGAGGCGTTGAAATGTGTTGCCATGGGGACAGGATATTTGTAACTAAGTATTCTTCACCATATCGCAATTTTTATCCTGTACTTCTATAGTAATGCTAGCAGTTTCATTTATTTCTACTTCATTACGGGAAAAGCAATATAGAGCACATCCAATGATTTGGAAAGGGATGTTTGGAAAAAAAGAATGTAAGGAAGCAAAAGAAGAGTGTAGGTTGACATATACTTCATTCTGCAGATGGTTAAGAACAGAAACATGCAAAAAAAAGTTACAAGAAAGTGTATTGGGATATTTCGTTCTGAGAAATTGTAAACTGATGAGACCAGCAGGTTTACTCACATGAATTTCCTAGCAACTATTCTTAATTTTCTGTATCTCCTACGAACTATTCTCACAAAAGCTTGTTACTTTCTCTACCATGTACATAGTAGATAGTGAAGGTATTGGATTCCACCGCAAAATACCATGTCGGGATTTCACCGAATGTACCTACATATTTTAGCCTCCTCATTAAATAATGAGGATTTTGTGAGTTTGTGAGTGAGTGTGTAGGTGCATGCGTATGTGGTATTTTTAGGAAAGGTGCATGTATAATGTTCTGAATAATCCTATGAAGGTTATTATTAACTTTTAACAAATATATCAAGTTATGTTTGTATTGTAATGCATTTACTTCCAGGACTGGTGGCCTTTGGACATTTATTTCTACCCTGATATTCCTTTTGTTTGCGTAGCAACCAGGTTAGATAATAGGATTGATAACTTACAATCCATATCAACATCAGTAGCACAAATTACATCGTGCAAAATAGTTGTAACTAGTGTATAATCAGGCTGAGTGTCACAGTAAAAAGATTATACATGTTATACATGTGTGTGTGTGTGTGTATGTGTGTGTGTGTGTGTGTGTGTGTGTGTTTGTGTGTGTGTGTGAATTCAACGTATAAAAATCCCAAAGATCGAAAAAAAACCACTATTAAACGAGTAACACCATTGCCAATAGGCAAGGCTGCCGATATGACCTCTGCAGTTAAAGGCGGGATATAACTGGAACACTTAAACAATTTTTTTAAAATGTTGCTAAGTGAAACATATGATACATCGGGGAACACAGATGTATGCGGTAATATGGTTGCCAAGCAGGTGTTGTTTAATCTGCTTTACTTAAAGAGGAAAATGGAAGGTAATGATGAAACTATTGAAAATATGAATTATATTCCGCTTGACGTTTTAAAAGCCAAGAGTGCTGAGACTTTATTAATTCCACAAAAATTAAAGGATGTAACTAGGCTCTCATTAATATGTATATTGTTATTGGTTTTGATTTTGATATCAATTTAATGAGGTGGTTCTTATGTTTGAATGCTGCTTCTCTTGCGAGAGTGACGAATGCAGGTTTTCTTACAGCCACGTAGGAGAAAATTATATTGTGGCGATGATGACATCTTTGCTGTCTTGCTGCCAAGGTAAATGC
Organism: Tenodera sinensis; assembly: GCA_030765045.1. Lineage (NCBI taxonomy): Eukaryota > Metazoa > Arthropoda > Insecta > Mantodea > Mantidae > Tenodera > Tenodera sinensis. The sequence continues at coordinate 703,777 of JAUKNM010000042.1, forward strand.
ATCATTATTTCTGGCACTTTCTCGCACGATTCATGCCGTCATAATGAGCGGATTTAATGTTGGGATTTTATAAAGAACTTTAAGTAACTCAACCTCAAGCAACAAATGCTTTTAGTCAAGAGAAAGCGATATGGGCTGTTTCCCCTTCCTTAGCAAAATACTAGTCACTTCGCCTTGCTTTTCGTTTATTTTTCTTCCACTTTAACTCTGCCGTTTTCTGAAAGCGTTTGAAAAACGAAAGAAGAACCAGAAAACTTATCTATGCTCTGCAATCAATATGAAGCTGCCTTCACTTCTCTCAAAACTTGAAGGTAAATTCGTTTTCAATTTAGGAGTGGTCACGTGTGCTTCCTGCTCTTTGCCTGCCCGGTATAATTTGCTAATGGCCCATGTAAGCGGCGTTCACGTTCGGACTCAAAGCGATGGGCCCCACAAAGTGCTCCCTTTATGTGTAGGTATATGGGACCTGAAGGCGCTCCCAGGGAGCATGCAAGTGGTAGCGAAATAGCAGTAGCATCGTCCAGCAATAAGCATGCAGGAACTGGAATTACCTTGGTGAGCCTCAAGCCATTTGCAATTGGTGCTTTCTGCAACAATGCAATTTCAAGCGTATTTGTTCTATTATGTTAAATGCTGCTCAATGTAGACTTTGCTACATAAAATACAACACTATTTTAAAAGTCTTACCTTTTTAATCGTAAACGTAGGCACCGCTGTCTAATGTGAATAGGTAGATACGTGTGCACGTAAAAGAAGATTCCGTGCTGTCTATATGAAAGAAGCATGGAAATATCTTACATCTAAAACCTCTCAGCCGCTTTTAACTTAGAAAGGTTACTAAACGTATTAACTAACTTCACAATTTTTTATTCACACCACGTTACACCTAATCAATATGCACAATGTGCTACTTTTTCCTATGTAGCAATTTATTTATCTTGTTCTTTACCTGTGCATTTTCTCGTGATCCTTATCTGCTATATATAAAACCCCTAACGCCTTGGTCCGCGAAGTAGCAGTCCTTCAGGGACCAAGGCTTACCACCCGACCGCTGTGTGTCCCACCTCTGTCCACTACAGGCGTCATGAGTTGCGTGCAAAACTGGGGGGTGCGACGTGGTCAGGTCCTGATTTCGTCTACTGTTTAAAACAGTAATCTATCTGCTTGATGCGCTACATGTATCAACCCATAGCAGCGTAAGTCAGGTCTTGGAAGAGAGGAAAGTAATACTAATAACACATTGACTGCAGCCTAATGGCCATATAAGTTTGTAGAGAATAAAACATACGAGAAGTCGATTATACTGAATCATGATTCAGTATAATCGAATTTGCATTGCCACTGAGAGTCCCTGTTCTTTTGGTACAAATCACCAGATTATAGTGATTACATTTACAACCACATATTTTGTTCATATTTTGTTACAGACTCATGAAATGATGTGTTGTTGCAGATGGCATGGTAGTAGCCATGAACTGTCGTTCTAATGAGCACTGTAATTTACCTTTGCCCATGTTCGACCTATCAGGGTCCTGTAAAACTTTTGCCCATCTCTTCTCTTTTCTCTTTGAGTGAGGCTAATAATTTTTCTGAGGCACTGGTGAGGTAGAAGAAGGTGTGTCCTAATGTCTTTAATGAGGCATGCTTCTCTTGCCAGAAGACATTCCAATAGCTTTTCTATTTTCTCTTCTAGTAAGTAGAGGAAGTATTGTATTCCATCCCAAACTTTGATGTTGAGGAAATATCTGCTTTGGAGCTCCCTGAATCCGAAAAAGAAAAGCATTTTTAGAAAAGGGTCCGCGCGTGCGTGTGTGTCTCTTAGTCTGTGGACAGCATAACTCAAAAACGAAAACATGGTTAAAAAGCGAAGTTACGTTTAATGTCCTTCAAGGATGTGACACGAAGATGTTGAAGAAAATTGCTCCACTCGAAACTACCTTTTACATGGAAAATTTGTCGAAAATTTTGATTTTCTTGAAAATGGCTCTAACGATTTTGGTTAAGATATTTTTGACAAATGAAACGTATATTTTGAATTTCCTAGCTATAGCCCATTTAGTCCCGTTTTCTCTAGACGACTTTTGGATAACTCGTAAACCATAAGAGATAGAACAAATCTTACCATAGAAAAAATGTAGATCTCACTAAAACACACAATCTATGTCCAAATAATTTTTTTCTGGGGTGTACCATTTTGGAGATACGAGTATTCCTTGTTATTTGTGTTAATTTCGGAAAGCAAACTTTCAACATGCAACATCGCTGTTGATTTTTCGTATATGTTAACCGTGCAAAGAGAACGGAATCTCAAAGCTTTAGAGGATTTGACTATCGCTCAAAGCCTACTGTATTCCCATATTCCTCTTGTACGTCAAGAAAATAAGCAATAAGATCATTTCTGCAAATGTTTATCTCAACTAACACGAAGAGTATGTAAAAAAAGTGAAAGAGTAAAGAAAGTCACGTGAGTGCAACACATCAGATTATTAATGTATACTACTTTCATTATTTCAAGTGTAGATCGGTTTTGTAGCGTGAGGTGTGGCCAGAAGATTTCAATCCCATACGTCAGTATTGGCATTATTGCTACTCTGAATATTGACAGTGGCGTCTCTAGGCTCTGATGTAGTGTATCCCGTGCTTTGGTATTATTGATTGTGCTGCCTTCTCCGTTACATGTTTTGTGAAGCACTTAGCACTTGTTTGTAACGTTACGCCTAGGTATTTGAAGTGTGTTTAGTTTCTGCTTCTCTATGAATACTTTTGCACATCTTAAAACTTTAAATAAAATTATATTGAAACATACATAACTCTGTAGCTCTAGCTTAGCCTACCTTTACAGTCATGGGGACGGGCGCCACGTTTCTTTATTAACAATAATAATCAATAGCAATGCATTAGGGTAAATTTTTCATTCCGATATCCCTAGGCAAGAGCTGCTGTATGATCAACACATTATGACCATTCAAGAGTTTCTTCATCCGTTGAAGAGATCTTGAACAGTATGATCCGATTTGCTTACACAAACCTTATCAGACAGCAAGACTAGCCCTTTGCCGCTCATTTATGATAAGCTGTAACATACTCGTCAAAGTGCTTCCAGAATGCGGAACATAATTGATCTTTGGTGCATTGCTTCCATTAGATCTCAGGAAGTACTAAACATAACATTGATTTCCTCCAAATAGGTGAGTCTTCCGGCAAAAGTGAGAAAGATAGGGCATGGAAAATTGTTCGCAGGCCAGGTTTCTATGAATGCTTCCATCATCATCATCATCATCATCATCATCATCATCATCATCATCATCATCATCATCATCATCATCATCATCATCATCATCATCATCATCATCATCATCATCATCATCATCATCATCATCATAATCATCATAATCATCATCACTATCATCGTCATAATCATCATTATCATCGTCAATACCATCATCATAATCATCATCATTATCGTCATCGTCATCATCGTCGTCATCACCATCTACAAAGATGTCGATTATTTGCCCATTCCGTTCTTAAAGTCCTTGCATTTTGTCCTGGGTCTTCCCAGTGGTTGACAGTGGTTGACAATCGCATTTGATAACCGAACCCATCCGATGTCAGTCTTTGTTCATAATTATGCCAGTCTATTTTATTTTGTTTTATTTCTTCATTGACATTAACTTTGCGTCTGTCTGTCGCTTTAATACCGTTTTTATAGTCTGCCACCTATGGCAAACATATCATTTTGGCCCCCTCTATGAGAATTCGTCTTTCATTACTTCTCAGGGACCGAGCTTCGCTTTCATAAACAGAGAACAGCCATTGCTGTTATTTTTCGACTTAGTGTTATTTGAATAATTCGATATGTGTATTGAAAATTTCTTAAACTTTAGCAGGTCTTTATGATTATTCTTAATGATATATTGTAATCAATAATTACAATTTGAGACTGCTTGGGTAATATAGGCAATTACAATTATTATGTTTCTTTTATCTGATATTTTCCAGTGAAGATCACGCCCCTTGTCCTAGCTGCTGGAACTTCTAAGCTATTCTTTGGTGCTATTTTTGTTGAAGGATGTCACTCTTTCAAGTCCATTCCTAGTATCTTTCACCTGTTTGTCCCCTGAGAGCATTGTATTTAAAATGAATTTATTGCACTTACTCATTTTTGTCACTACCTCATCATTCAAAGTATACACCAAACAGGATAGCTAAAAGTGGTCAACCTTGCTTACTACCTTTTCATTGTCTATTACAATATGCTGGCGAATAAGTACTTTCAAGTGTTCCATTCCATGATTTTGGGAGCCTGTTCTTTCCCATTTAGCACCTCAGCAAGGGAATAAATTCGACTGGTAACAGTTTTGGTGCATTTTTTGTCTTTTGCTTAACTAAACTGATGCCTCTATGCTACGACAATTATAATTAATCCTTTTACCCTTTTAAAATAGTTTACAATATAAACCTTCCACTCCTATGGGAAATGTTTCTTTCTTACCCTATATTGATTTTAAAACTGGCAAAATTTAACTTTAAATTCAGACACTTATATAATTATATATATTACTTATATATCGAGTACTTATATAATTCGATGTCCAAACTGTCGATCCCTGGGATTCTTCTGTTTTTGTACTCACTTATGTCAAATTCAACCTCTTTTAATAGGTGTGTATGCTGTATGGTATAATTATGTATATAGTCGAAACCAAGAAACCAATTTCTAAGTTTCATTACTTTTTTTATTTTTATTTTAGAATGTAACAATAATTTTTAAAGCAAGGCGTTTATTCACGTGCACTGGCATTAATCATTTATGTTTCGTCTCTTTCATCCTTATTTACTTTTTTATGACCATAAACACAATGTAAATTTAATCATGGACAGGTGTTTCTTTTTATTGATCTGTCCCAACATTTTCGGTTTGGATTTTTCTTGTTACAATTACAATTGCACAACTACTCTTATAACAAACTCTTGCTTCTCCACTTTTTATTTTCAAATGTGGATAACATGCGCCTTTTTTCTGTTTATTACTATTTCCATATGTTCATGTGATACTGGCAATTCTATTTTCCTTTTAGCGCGTTTCATTTCTCTTAATGCTTCTATTTCTATTTTACTTTATATCGCTTTCAGATCATCCCATTCAAGACATAAGCATTTTTCTGTACAACGCTATATATAGTTAGATTTGCGTCACTGAAACTGTTATTACTATTATATTGTTAGAGTAAGATATTGTCCAGGGAAACAAAGAATTACGTGGTATTGGTATAATTAAGGTTTTACACACAGATTTGTGATATTAATTAAAGAGATACCTTTCTGATGGTGGATAGGATTACTTAAGCCGTTTGCATGCAGCTCGGGACATTCGAATATCTTCTCCCTCCGTAATTCTCCATACAATGGGCAGGTTGTAACCAGATGTTCGACCATTAGTACAGCATGACAATGGCTGTATTAAGGAGGAGGTTGTTTAGATAGCGCAGGTGGCTATGGCTAAGGGTTGTATATCCATTTCTTAGGTCTATAAAGACCAATTGATCTCTTCTGGAAAAATAGTTTTTTTCGCCACTGATACGTGGAGTGGGGACAAGATGATAAGCGTAATGGTTCACGTATCACTCCAGTGTGCTTCGTTTGCGATTCAGAATGTAAGGATGTGGAGTTAAAGGATTCTATAGTTTAATCTCTACCAGTATAATTTTCTTATATGGGATCTTGCAAGAGATGTACTTTATATCTCCTTGTAGTATTCCTCTTCTTTAACTGCCACCTATTTTGCAATCATATTTTTGCTATTACTAAAGAACGATTGTTATGTGGATTACATCCCCAGTAAGGATGTGTACCTCTTTCATAGCGTGATATCTGCTCATTAGAAGATGATACAGAAACATCGGTTTTGTTGGTTTCTTATCGATTCTACCGCATTCCTAATAAGATTTAGCATTAGTTCACTTACTGCTCTGGCATTCCAGTCCACTGTTAAGATTAAATAGTTCTGACTAATCTTCCGCAAACGTTTTATAACTGGTCATACAAATGTATCGACTTTTCTTATCCACCCTCTTCTGGAGTATACCTACTGTGGTACTGTTCTGTCGCTAATAAAATTAAGGGGTTTATTTTATGCTTATACTCTTGGACTTAATATTGTAACACTTTTAGCACATTGGTTCTGGGTACCAGAAAACAATACGGTAAACTGTATCTATAAAGTTCATTTATACCCTCGGCTTTCATCTTCCTTTCAGAGAGAACTACCACATCCATTTTCTGTAGCTGATTACGTTCCCTTATGTAGCTCTTACAACCCCTAGAACTTACAAGCCAATGCCTAGGGTCAGGCGCCTGTTGAAGGGCAGAAGACTCTATGGGCCGTACAGAGTGAAGACCCAGAAGCGGGTGGCCAGCCCAGCACCAGGTATGAGGGTGAGTAAGAGGACGATGCAAAATGCACGAATGGAAAGGTGATGATGAAGCAATTGATGGAATGATTGGCGGGGGAACCGGAGAGCCCGGAGAAAACTCGCCCAGACGCCGCTTCATCCACCACGAATACCACGTGTGGGTCCCTGGGGTTCAATCCGGGACGCCTAGGTGGTAAGTGAACGTTCTAACCGCTTAGACATAGCGCCGCCGAAGTCCACTTTCATTTTATGTAATACAATTTCTAGTTCGGTTGCCAGATACTTTAATCCCTGATATTTCAGACACCAATTTGTAAAATTCCTTTATTGTATTAGTTGTCAACACTTGTCTGGCTATCACGTTCAGGATTTTTAAGAAATTCAGTTTCTCCTGAAGTGTTACCGGCGCATCTGGGAGTCAATTGCTGGATGGGTCTACTACCCTAAGGCCTGGCAACTTGATTGTCGCTATATTTTCCTTATAGAATGGGGAAATGTCGCCATGATGCTGTTAGAGTATTTTTCTTCCTGTTATCCCGGGCTCGCATGCAGCTGGTATACCCTTTCCCTGCCACTAGGGACTCTGTACTAGGCAGCTACTACCATTCTGATATGAAATATCGGAACCACCGTCTCTAGTCTGCTCACCGACTCAAGTCACCGAACCGCAATCTGACATGGGTTGCTCGCTTTAAGAGGGTGCACCACCAGTAACTGAGAAAGGGAGTTGGGATAGAGAGAGGTGTGCACTTGCTCTGAAGCCAGCTACAAATGCAAGGCATTATTTCTCAAAACCTCTCTGCGATCTACGACCTCAACCGATGTCCCGAACCCTATTGCAGTGATTTCTGCCAAATTACATCCCATTTTTAGGAGACTAAAAAGCTATCTCACGAAACTGCCGGCAGAGCTTTTACGTGACCTGGACTCGTTGTCGACTAAGACTCTTTACCATCCTCTCCTAGAAAGTAATACAGTTACGCCGTACATCATGTCCAAATATCCAAATAGGCAGTGGCCTAGAATATGGGCCAATTTTCATCTGCCCCAGATTCCCCCAGATTGGAAGACCGTAGCATACAAAGTAGTGAACGACGTCATTCCTACCGAGGCAAAGAAATATCAGCACAACATTTCGTCCACGCCATGGTGTGCTCAGTGTGGCAATATGGACACGCTGCGGCATCGGTTGTTGACCTGTCGGCGTGACATATGGACGTGGATGTCTGCGATCATTCGCAGAGTCTACCACAGCGACAACCCCAATGATCTTGACAGAATGGTGCTCTTCCTGGACATCCCTACTACTGGTAAACGATCTCTCTTAGGTTGGTTGACAATGGGATATATTTATTACCTGCTGACTACATCCCATCCATCCACAACTGGCTTGCAGAGTTTTTTCAGAATAGCACGTACAGAACATTCCTATCTTGGAATGGATGTTGACCTGGTACTTTCATAGCTCTACTCTGCACATGGCTACAACTTACAGTGTTCGACCGTAGTATCAGATGGACATAAAAAAAGTAAAAAACTATGTAGTAATATTATATTCCCTTAGATAACTATAACATACAACCTGTTACCAACCAATTTTTATTTATTTTTTTATTATTATTATTAATCTTGTTATGCAATAAGAGATTCATTATTGTGTTGACAGCAGGAATGTATTAGTTTCTAAAAGGCAATAAATTGTTTAAAAAAAAAGCCCTGTAGTCGCTTCATTCCCCCCCCCTTTTCTTTTTGACTCAAGCGGTTTTGCAATATAATTTCCGAAATGTCTTACGTTATTCGCATAAATGTAGTAATATTTAAAGGATTTGCCTTTGGCTGCCAAGCAACTTTGTTTATGCCGAGCTGACGAAGCAGTGGTTATGCTGTATACTGCCTATATCCTTCCATATACACTGGGACTTAATTAGAACGCTTATAATTCGAAATCGTCTTACTTCGAACATTTTTCTTCGCCCCTTGTATTTTGTATTAAAGTAATGTAAAAATCTGATGTCTTGCACTCACATGACTTTCTCTACTCTTGCACTAACCATTCTTATAAACTCCAATCCCTTTATCTTCTTCGTGTTAGCTGAGATAAACATTTTGAGAAATTATCCTGTTTACTTTCTTATTGCTACAGGGGGAATATGGCAATATAGTAAGTTTTGAGCTATAGTGAAATCTTCTTAAGCTTTGAGATTCCGTTTTCTTTCCATAGGTGTATCAAAAATCTTCCATTTGACGAAAGATGGTTTTCTGAAACTCACACAAATGACAAGGAATATCTCCGAAATGGTTCACTCTACAAAACAAAAATAATTTATTTGGGCATAAATTGTGTATTTTAGCGAGATCTGTATTTTTGTACATAAACATTTGGTCTATCTATTACGGTTTAGCAGTTATTCAAAAGTCATCCAGAGTAAACAGGACTAAATAGCTATAGCCAGAAAATTCAAAATATGTTTCATTTGTTATAAACTATCTTAAACATATGGCACTTTAATCAAAATCCTTAGAGCCATTTTCGAGGAAATAAAAATGTCCACTCAGACACATAGACACACACACAAACACACACACACAAACACACACACAAACACACACACAAACACACACACACTCACAAACACGGAACTTTTTCTAAAAATTCTTCTTTTTTATTTTTTTACTTTTTTATTTTTATTATTATTATTATTATTATTATTATTATTATTATTATTATTATTATTATTATTATTATATTATTATTATTATTATTATTATTATTATTATTATTATTATTATTATTATTATTATTATTATTATTATTATTATTATTATTATTATTATTATTATTATTATTATTATTATTATTATTATTATTATTATTATTATTATTATTATTTTTTTTTTTTTTTTTTTTTTTGATTCACGGATATATCCAGTGAAATCAAATATATCCGGTGAAATCTCCACATCCAACTTTTGGGTGGAATAAAATAGGTACTTCCTCTACTTACTATGCGTAGTAGAGAAAGTAAAAGCTCAATGTAGTTTAATTTTTCATTTTCTTATACTATGAAGTTTTTGTTCAGAAATGTGAACCAAAAATTAATGAAGCGCGTAAACTATTATAGTGTTCATTCGTTTCTGCAAAAGAAGTCATCCTCCGGGGTTATTTTGTCGGAAAGCAGTTGGAATGCAGTTTGGAGAGTGGAATAGCTTTCTTAGCTGCCGGTCTTGAGCTTCTATACTTGCTTCCGTCTCCCCTTGTTTAAAACACGTGCGCCTTTAGTTGTCACTGGAGCTTCCTATGTTCAGTTTTTTGGAAATCAATGCTACTACGTATTTTTGTATATACTAACTTTTGCAGAAAAAAGCCGTCGTCATCGAAAAGTTGAAAGGGGTTTGAAGAAAAAATATGAACTAGCGAAAGAATAAGAGATACCAGTGAACACTTTGTCAACTTATCAGGATGAAGTGAAACTCTTAAGCAGTGCTTCGAGTGAAAGTTGAAAGAGTCAAAAAAGTGTGAGACAAACTTAAAATCCTGATGGAAGTATGTACCAGTATTGCTAAAACGTCAATTTTAGACATAAAATTTGTAATTGAAATTTTTGGATATTTTGAACCTTTCTCTTTAGCTTCAGCTTCGAATCCAAGTTACGCTGTACCTACTATAAAATTATGGTTTGCAAGTATACGGATAAACCAAAACAAAGAAGCTATGAAATAAATAATTGGCAGAACGCTCTGAAAGTAACAACAGGTAGAAAAGCCGTGTGGTATAGTTTGTTAATGTATTCTTATTGTTCCATAGCCCTTTAATTTATATTTCACGACTAAAATGGAGCTGATGGATTCACCGGAACCAATGTTTTTAGAGAACGTATCTGGTAAATACTTAAAGTGGAACAAATTCAATGTTTCCGTGTGAACAAAACTGACACGCTGTTATCTCGTATGCCAATCGTTGGTTTGACACTCAGTGACAACTACCAGCGCTTCTTTCACTCCATTATCGTTTGCTTGCGGTATGATGTCCTTCGCAATGCAATATAAATGTCAAAGCAATAATTTATTTTATCGATGGTGCAGTTGTAAAATATGACGTGCAGAAATACCGCATGAAATATGCGTCATAGCCTGCGATATGTTTGTGACCAGATTCTACATTACACATAAATATGTAATAAATTTCAAACTTTAGCTCGTATAGAATTCGCCAGTGTGTCAGTATTTTATATCTGCTATTGTCCAAAGTGAAAAGGATATTTATGGCTCACGATTCTGAAAGATCCTGAAATGTGTTTCCACAATGCGACTGAGCGTGCATACTTTAATTAATGAGAGTAAAGGAAATTTATAAGTAATTTATTTTTATAACAGGGTGCTTGGCAACTGCATCTAAATTTAGGAAAACGTTTGTACCAAGAAGATAAAAAATTTTATCCTGGTTGGTGGAAATGGAGCACTACTTTGGGCTGGTCAGAACTCACCTTATGTCGCTCAAGTCCTCTCCGAAAGCCACGTCACTAACAGTTTATAATTTACCACTCGTTTGTGTCGCGTGTAAACACACCCACACATGGAAGGAAAACTTATTCGTCGCCCTCGTTTGTGAGTTAAGCATTGACGAGTTAAAGGGACTTGGATACTATTACTAGAACATTATTGGTAATCGATGGGTAAACAGCGATTACTAGAGGTCAAACTGCTCACAGAATGCTCGCATGGGACAGAGAAAGTCACGATTAAATCGATACCCTCAACATATAGATAGCCATTAGTGCTGCTAAGACATAAGACCGAATTACCAATGAAGAACTGAATATAATATGACGCTGGCCAACGGCAGCGGCACGAGAAAGGCTCGGTGCTGGGCCGCCTCACACCACTGGCTATATGTGCATCAAGACGCTCAAGGTCAGGCTGCCTGGAAGCAAGTGGGCAACCGAGCACCAGGTATGATAGTGAGGAAGAGGATGATATGAAATGCAGGCAAAATCCATGATTGGAAAGGTAGAGTAATTGATGGAATGAGTGGCGGCGGAAACCGGAGAACCCGGATAAAATCCGCCCTGACGCTGCTTCGTTTTATTACGAATACCACATGCTGGTATGCAACCCGGACTACCTAGGTGGTAGGCGAATATTCGCCGCTGCGGCCGGCGTATTTGTAGAATTTCCAGAAAGGTGACGTTTGAGAACGGTTCCTATTACGTCATCCTTGCTATATAAGGAGGCGAGTGAATGAGAGAGTTTGGAGTCGGTGAGTTTTTTGTTTGTATGTGTGTGAGCGAGCGAGCGTGTGTGTGTGTGTGTGTGTGTGTGTGTGTGTGTGTGTGTGTGTGTGTGTGTGTTTGTGTGTTTGTGTGCGTGTGTGTGGCTGTGTGTCAGCTGCGTATGTACGGTCGTGTGAAAAGGGACACAACGAAGCAGTTAATGAGTGTCGAGTGATTGTATCGCCAAAGTTAGCTGTTAAAGAGACGGAGAAAGTTAAGAAGAACAGAAAGGAGTAAGTGAAGTTTACGAGAGGAAAACAGTTGTGAGTTGTAATATCACGAAAGGCTGAAGACTCTTAACTTCAGTAAATGAGTGTGTATTTGGCAAAATTTCTGGAGGAAAATGGAGTGAGAAGAAAAGATAACTGGATTGGATTCTCTAATTTTGTCACAATAATTTAAATACACTAGCTGAAGCTAAATAAACATACCTAGAATTTGTATGCCAGATTTGTAATTATGCAATAATTGTTGTACCAACATTAAGACTGAAAACAATAGATAACACTAAACTGTTTCTGTAAGTTAGACCCATATGCCGATAACTGAACGACTTTGGTTTTCACAGAAACCAGGTCTATGAAGCATGTGCAACCGAATATTTTTGGCAATACCATCTTAACTACCCCATTACATTCGTGGCTGTAAAATGAACAGGAGCCGAAAACTGCTAAGATTCTTTTAAGAAAACAAAGTAATTCAAAAAGTGATTTCAGAATCCAGCTTCAGGGTTTTACATTTCATAATGCATTGCCTGAAAGCGTAGTAGCTTCAAAACCCGGCGTTTTGCAGTCACAAAATAAGACAAACACAATTCTTAATAAAGTTATATCTAGACCAGAACTGTTGTTCTCTGAGAAATTCGCTTTCCTTACATCAGAAGTAATAGAATCCGTGGAAGCGATAACCTAAGTGAATCTGTTCGTCCAAAATTAATGTCTAGTGTCATTTTAGTGAATGATTACACAACAGACGCGATTTACTCTTGTCCCCGAATCTATAATGAATGATTGAGTTCTGTTGTGGTTTGCGGCTTCCTGCAAGATGCAACTGCTGCTCAATTCTCATGCTTCTGAACTACAACATTCCGAATCAATCGATTGTCAGAATATAGGCACATAGTTTGGTTTCTACATTTAGCACAACGAGAGGTTTGAGCGTTTGCTTATGAAGATTGCAAATTATCAAGTGTATAAGAGCATCTGGAGTATCTGGAGAGAGATTCAAAAAGCCTTCACATAAAATGTCGTGCTACCAATTTCTGAACATTAAGATTGTAAGTCTCAAACTGTCAAAATATATTACTTTTCAATTTAAAATTGTATTTAACAAGTGGAGCCACATCTTTTACTAGTGTTTAAATGTCCAAAACTAGCCATGAAGGAAATGTTTACCAAATGAGATTATAAAGTATGAATGGCTATGAAAGATTATACCCATAGCTTGTGGCTAGACTGTTTTTAAGAAAGTTACTTTGTACTAAAGTTGTTGCTAAAAACGTGTTACAATCTCCCAAAACAGCTTATAGTGTAGATTTAACTCTTATTTGTGTTGAATGATTGCATTAGGTTCCACCGAAACATGAACTGTTCCTAATTTTCAACATTGCCTTTACTTGTTGAGGCAGGAATAAGCTATTAACTTAATCACGTTGATGCAACCAGTAGTTTATAGCTTTAAGCGAACATCCTGCTGTGTTTGCTTGATGTTGCTGCCATCGGCAATATGCTTGTTGTACAACGTGTATTAATTCCTGAATCTAACAATTAGTAATGTTTAAATCGTACATAAAACACAGACAGGTGGTGCAAAAGGAATAAGAAATAAGAGTATGGCGCTGGTCTGAAAATGCAGTTATACGGAAAAAAGAAAAATAATTTTTGAAAGGATCAGAAAATGCCTATGTGAATTATTTGTTCAGACAAGCCGAAGACATTAAAAAAGAGACATTACAAACACATAATTATCGCATTTGATTAACTCTACAGATTATGAAAGCCCACCTTTATTTTAGCGCGCATTTTTCAGAGGCGCATTTTTACTTTCTCTACTGGCAAGCAGGGGAAGTATTGTACTCCACCCAAAAATTCGATGTCTAGATTTCTCCGGAAATATGTTTTGAGACCCCCTGAATCCAAAAAAGGCATTTTTAGAAAGTTCCGCGTGCGCGCGCGCGCGCGCGCGTGTGTGTGTGTGTGTGTGTGTGTGTTAGTCTGTGGACAGCATCACTCAAAAACGAAAAGTCGGTTAGAAACCAAAGTTGATATTTAAGTTTAATGTCTTTCAAGGATACGACACGAAGATTTTGAAGAAAATAGCCCCACCGTAAACTACCCTTCACATGGAAAATTTTTCGAACATTTTTACTTTCTTGAAAATGGCTCTTACGATTTTTATTAAAATGTCATAAGTTTGAGATATTTTTCTGACAAATGAAATTGATATTTGGAATTTTCTGGCTATAGCCCCTGCAGTCGCATTTACTTTGGACGACTTTTGCATAACTGGGGAAACCGTTAGAGATAGACCAAATCATACTATACAAAAAATGTAGATCTTGCTAAAATACACAATTTATTCTGAATAAATTTTCTTGTAGCGTGAATCATTTCGGAGATATTCCTTGTTATTTGGGTGAGTTTCGGAAAACTTGAAACTTTCGTGAAATGGAACATCGTTGTTCATTTTTTTTATACGTTAAGTGTGCAAAGAGAACGGAAACTGAAAGCTTTAAAAGATTTGACTATCACACAAAGCCTACTGTATTCTAACATTCCTCTTGCACCTACAAGGAAATAAGCAATCAGATAATTTGTACAAATATTTATCTTAACACGAAGAAGATATAGGAATAACAGTTGCAAGAATGGTTAGTACAAGAGTAGAGAAAGTCATGTGAGTGCAAATACATCATATTTTTCATATAATAGTTTTAATTATTTTAGGGCGCTTAAGTAATAATGTAATTGGAACGTTCACATAATTATGCTTTAAAATACCAAATCACAAACCAAACGAGGTTAAAAAGGATAGTTGTAGTACTAGGGCTATACCAGGTGAGTCAGCTGCCCCTTATTTTCCAGTTTTATGTAATACGAATGTTATACTCTAACGTGAAACATCGGTCCCTATGCTAGGTTCCACCCAGGTATTCAACATGGGTGTTTGTCTTTGTCTATCTCGGAAGTTACTGACTGGCTCAGAGGGACGGAGCGCACGATTCGTAAGTAATCAATGTGCTGTAAAATTAGTTCAAATCTCCTGCATGTACTAATTCCTTTACCACGCAATGTTTACAAATAATGTTAGTTGAACAATTATTATGTGTAAAGCTGTTATTATTTGAATTCGTAATTGTTTTATTTCTACTTTATGGTATTGTTTGTATATGAGGATATATATCCCGGTATAGATTTTGAGTTGCTGGCACTTTGGCTGTTACTTCTCCGTAGATTAAAGGCATATCAGCGTTCTTGTCTGTCGAATACATGGTAAAGGAATGACACAAAATACCGTGCGGCTGCATACACGTGGAAAATGGAGTCGCATTTATAATATGTAAATAGCACACTACACCATGCCAGTCCAATGCGGCAGAAGTCATTATACCTATATTATTGCAAAATGCAGACAACCAAAACCGTTTAAATTATATCCTAAACCCTCAGAGACTTTAAAATTACATTATTGTGAATCCAGTCTCCACGTTTTGATGAACAGAGAAAAAAAATTGTACAATGTCGAGAATCGAACTCGTGTTCCGGGGGTTATTGCCCACAATACGGCCACAATTCTATTCAGCTATTTAGGGGCTTCACTGAAAGTACCTTTCGAGTTCAAGTCCTACAGCCAGTACGCCAGGTGCCATGCCATTGACATCGAGCGCAATTTAGCCCTTTAAGACAGTTTTAAGCCTTTGCTGAGCGTTTAATATTATCGCTTAAATGGCAAAAGCTATTATGCATGTTATTTGAGTTGTACGGCACGTAGTTTACTCCAAAATTTAAATAAGCCATTATTAAATAATTTGTGCGTTTTGACTGTAGGGATCCATGATGAATAAGGCGTGTCTGTCATTTTTTGTAGCCAACCCGGCTCTATGTACAAGAACCCGCCGTTTTCTTACATGCACTATCCGATGGAAACAAATTCGGGTTTAGCTGCACGTTTCAAACGAGTTTGAACAACCTCAAAAAGACTTTCAGATGAATTCGAGCTGATGAGACCCAGCAAAGATATTGTTCAGTATTATAAGTGACAGTCTCACACAATTCTGAGAATTTCACCAGGGTTGGACATTCTGTCACATTCACTCTACAGCCTGCATCTTTCCCCCTTTTAGATCTCTGAAACATACTTGGTGTGGAATTATTTTTGAGAATGCGGCTAACATGGTTAATGCAATTAAAGAAACAAGACTTGGTAACCAAAAGGCGGGTGAAATGTGTGGAGAAGAAATTTCGATTTATGCTGCTGACAACATTAGTGAATATGAAAAAGGATGTGTCGCCTTATATAATAGACAGCCGTAATACTTGAGGTGTAGGCTTCCGTTTGGTAGGACAGTCGATTCAAACCATCTCCTGTTATTAAACTCATTTTGGTTTTTTCATGAGAAGCGTAGGCTTTCACGGCCGGAGTCAGAATAACTAGGAGTTATTTCCGGGTTATTGTGCCGTAGTCAGCAGTTTAAAGAACATTTGAAGGTTTTATTAAACTTTATCTTTGCATTATGGAAAAGAAGTAAATTTTCGTAATGTTGAAGAGAAATGCGAAAGACTTTATAACGTACTTGAAGAACATTATTGGTACTTAAAATACATGTACAATGCTTCACTTCAGCACATATTTGTGTTTATAAGGAATTGGTCAGTAAATAAAGTCAATAACATTGTTTAAACTATTATATAGTTGTACAGAAACACATATAGCCCAATTTCTTGATACTTCGCTGAAAATATTAATAGAGAATTACATAGAGTAGTTTGTGAAAAGATTATCAAACTGGAAGAAAGCCACGCAAATTTTAAGGGGACAGGGTAGTGATTTGGGCTCAAAAAGTCAATTTTTTGTTTTTCATCTTTAAAAAAAAAGTAGAAATCTTCCTCTTCAAAATGATATATACATTGTAAGGGTACTGGCATATTTAAGGCTTTAAATTACCCCACTTAAATATGGCGAAGTGCTGCTGGGTAAAGAGGGCTTCAGAGATGACACACTTTTCTTTAAATGTAGTTTTCTGTAACTTGACATTTTTCAACCTCAGGTACACTTTTTTTCAAAACCACTGAACCTATTTGAATGAAACTTTTACAGTAGTTCAAGAAGCATGTACTCTACAAACGTAACCCATTGTTGTTGGAAAACTCCAAGACAGAAAATTAAAAATTTGTACCGTTAGTACTATATATATATTATATTATATTTTTTCAAAAAGATGTTATCAGTTTTTGCCTTATTATATGCCCATTTTAAATAATTTTTTTGATGTTCTCTATATAAATGTAATCACAATGAATTACTAAATATTCATCCCAAATTAAATTTTGATCTGAGCAGTAGGAGCTTAGATATTCTCAACTAAAGTTATGTTTTGAAATACTGAAATCGTGTACGAATCACTACCTTGTCCCCTTAAATATACATTTTATTATCGTATTTTAAGAACGTTTACACCGAAAATGGTGTTAGCGTTCACCAAACATATCCGGAAATGGAGTAGGTATGTCGGTGTTATGTTTAAAATCTCCCACGTTTTTCATGACCTCCAACCTTTAGCGAAAAACAAATGAGGTAGAGTATGTTTTTATAAAACAGAAGGTATAAAAGTATTTAAATGTCCCATTGAAAAGGTTAGGTTCCATAAACTTTGAGTTAACCACAGCCAAACTACGTGCAATTAAATCTGTTCTTTGTGTGCACATAGGAGGCCAGCTAGTAGATTAATAATGTTGTAATTCTATGTACGACGGAAGAAATTTGTTATCTTAGGTAATTCAAAGAATGACTTCTCAATAAAGCAAAATTACTCTCTGGGGGAAAACTATGTTTTTATGTGTGTAAACAGCAATAATTGAAACTATTATAGAATAGTTATTTTCTGCTTATAATACTTTGAATTTTATCACTTTTCTGGACGCTCTTTTTCACTGTGCGTAGCGTTACTAATAATGCGATTTTTCTATCTTTCGGTCGCGTCATAGCATCAAACCAGAAATCTCTTTTGCCTTTCTCAATCGCTCGCTTATGTTGATCACAGGACTTTCCTTTTAACTTCTTTATCCACGCTTTGTTATTTTAAATAACTGTCTACACTGTATATTACATTCTTTAAAAATTCCGGTTATACTACAGAAAATTCACAAAACATTCCATAACTACTCCGACTTTCAGGAAATAAAATAAAGTTCAAATGCTCCACGTTGAGTGCACAGAGTCAATAACATTGAATCATGGCAGCTAGTAAATGTATATATGTACAGTGAATGTATATATCAGAGGAAACGAAGGCTGAGAAAGGGAACGAGATAACTGAAGGAACAAATTTTCACTTCCAAAGGCCAGCACGCACGCTATTTATAGCATTATTGGTTAAGAGTGGGAAATGGATACCGTGTTCAACTTAGCTGGTAACAGTAAGACTTATTTATTGCCTCACCCTATTCTTCCTCTTTTTTCTGCCTCTACTCATTCTTATTGCGTGACGGTGTAATGCATTCCCTCTCACCCTGTTCAAATCTATTTTCCAGATTTAACTAGAAGCAGAGCAATATACTTTTGAAAAGACCATTCTCCTCAACTGTTCTACAGCTGATTGGCAAAAGTGGTATCCTTTGTCGTCATATTTGAAGGCACCAAACAATTTTAGTATTTTATTTTATGATCTTGTTCTCAATATAATGCAGCATCACATTATAAGTGCGTTTTAACAGCATCTAAAAACACCCTTTTTATTCTTAAAAACTAAACCCCAGCGCAACAGCCCATGAAGGGCAGGACTTGCCGCTCAGCCGCTACTTCCGCCACCTCTGCCCACTACAGGCATCATTGGTAGGGTGCAGTACTGGAGGGCGGGACGTGGTCAGCATCCTGAGCCCTCCCGGCCAGTTATATGGCCTTCTTGACCTGTGGTCACTACTTCTCCATGAAGTAGCTCCTCAATTGATTCTTCCGGGATCTAACGAGGCTGAGTGTACCTCCCAGTGCGGGAAAATCTCCATACTGGCACCGGGGATCGAACCCGGGTCCTCCGTGCCAGAGGCAAACGTTCTTCCAACTGTGCTACGGAGGCGATCCTTTTTATTCTTCCCTTCTGGTGTTTATTGCTCACTTTAGACAGCTATACAAAAATTCGCACATTCATAGGAATTTCCCTACATGAATAACTTTTAATTTGGAAACAATTTTAAATAAATTGACCCCATGAAGTTTGCTAAAAACTAATTCCATTTATTTACAAACACAATTAAAATATAGCATAAATACACTGTTTGAAGCACGCGACTCCGAGTACTAGCGGAATAACCAGAACAACTGAAATGGTTAGCCTCTGCCTTAACACAAAGCTGCTGGAGGCAGTTGGTCGTAGGGCTAGCAACCCACACTGGTGAAATTTAACTTATTCAGAGAAACCATAAATATTCAGCCGGACAGACCATGAGAAGACGACCTAGCAAGAAAAGGTTACGAATAGGCACTTGGAATATTGCAAGGAAAGAAAGGGAGATCATTGAGGAAATTGAAAAATACAACATTGAGATTGTAGGCATAAGTGAATGCCCGTATAGGAAACGACAGAAGAAGG
Organism: Tenodera sinensis; assembly: GCA_030765045.1. Classification (NCBI taxonomy): domain Eukaryota; kingdom Metazoa; phylum Arthropoda; class Insecta; order Mantodea; family Mantidae; genus Tenodera; species Tenodera sinensis. The sequence goes on from JAUKNM010000042.1 coordinate 723,267, forward strand.
GGACATGGGAGTATGGGTAAACATGAAGTAGAGAACACATTCAACATAAATGGGAAAAGGATTCTTGAGTACTGAATAAATAACAATCTTTAAATTGGCAATAGCTTCTTTCCACATAAAACGATACACCAGATAACCTTTGAATCTGGTACAAGTGGTATAAGAAGTACTATTGGCTACTCCACATATGCAAAACAGACCAATTATGCTGTAACAGATATAAGAGCTTTCCGAAGTGCAGAACTCAGTACTGAGCATCGATTGCTAATCATGGAAACAGGGTTCAAACCTGGAAGGAAAAGAAGAGAAATAAACTGTTCTAAAATTAAAATCAGGGTACTTTAGAAAAAAAGAAAGAATACACAAAGGAAGAGATGGAAAGGCTCAATGAGGCGGAAAGAGAAGTTTGGGACATAGAAGACAGACTAAAAGAAACCATAGATAAAGCATCACAAGAAGTATGTGAACTGGTTAGTTTTAGTAATAAAAAGAAAAATACCAAATGGAGGCATGATGTCACAGATAAAATAGAAGAAAAGAAGGTATGAAAGAAACTTATAAGGATTAGCAGAGATGTGGATCGATTAAAATACGCACAAAAAAGCAACGAAGCCAAAATAGAAATAGAGAGAGAGCAAAAACTGAGAGGTCGGATAGTTTTGGACAGAAAATTTAAGATAACTATCGATCAAATCCAAAACCTTTTTAGCGGATGGTTAACAATTTAAAACGGGGGTATAAAAACGAATATGGATTATTTTGGATGTTAGTAACAAAATAAAAGGGGAAACAAAAGAAATACTAAAAATCTGGAAAGAATACTCAGCAGAAATATAATGTGCCATTCAAAGACTGAGAAATGGAAACTCTGCAGGAGATGGTGGCATAACACCAGAATTGATTAAATATGCAGGAGAAAAAGTTAAACAATTGCTGACCGAATTATTTAGACATACATGGAGACAGGAGGAAACTCCAAGAGATTGGTAGAGAAACATTAAAATACCCATGCACAAAAAGGAATTTACAGTTAAATGTGAAAATTACAGAGCTACGTGCGTATCTCAGCAGTAATAAAATGCATTCAAGAATACTGGAAAACAGACGAAAATATGAAGGAAGAACAAAGTGCCTTCAGGCCACTGTGACAGAGAAAAGGACCACGTATTCATGTTGAGGATAGTAATAGATAAAATTATGAGTAGAGAAGCAATTATATTTGGCCTTTATAGATCTGAAATCAGCTTCCGACAGAGTACCTAGGAAACAACTGTGGAAAGCCCTGAGAGATGAGGAAATTTCAGAAACGCTGCCAAGAAGGTCTGTATAATAAAGTGATAGGGGTAGCAAGATCATGAGGTGCCAAATCGGAAGATGAATAGAGGAGTAAAACAAGGGGACAGCTTGAGTCCATTACTGTTTATTATATACGTGGACCAAATACTTAATGTAAAAGAACCAGACGAGTGAAAATAGCATATTGGAATATGAGACCGGTATACACTCACACTCTAGTTTATGCAAATGACATTGTCCTAATGGTCAGTAGTGAAGAAGAGCTACAGAATTCAGTAATAGAGAGGGCCAATATATGCAAAGATATACGTGAAAGTAAATGTAAATAAAAGCAACGTAATGCATGTAACAAAAGGAACACAGAGAAAAATATATATAGAATGGAACAGAGAAACTATGCAGAAAATTGAGAACTTTTAATATTTAGGGACAACTATCAATTTAAAATGAAAAATAGAGACAGAAGAATCATAGAATAAATAAGGCAAACCAAATCTATTACCTAATCAATCAAATACTTATACGAAAAAAGGAAATTAACAATGATACAAAAATGCGAATATATAGCACAGTTTATCTCCCAACACTTCTTTATGGCTCAAAATCTGGGCAGTATTTCGAATCACGAAAGTAGAATTACAAGTATAGGAATGAAGTATTTACGCGAAATGTATAGGGAAAACCAGAGCCGATAGTATAAGAAACTGTGCAATAATGAATACACTTAATCAAGAACCAGTAATAACAAGATAGCGACCGATGTTTTCAGATTGTTTGGACACATAAATGGAATGGTAGAGAGTAGGAAGAAGAGGGAGAGGGCGACCAAGAATAAAATGGAGCGATTATGTGAAGAAAATAGTGAATAAGAAAGGAAAGACTTTGAGGGAACCTAAACAACCAGCTAGGGATAGAACAAACTATAAGAAATAGATCATGATCGGCTGAGGAAAGCCGCTCTAAAGGGCATAAGCAAGAGGAAAGGAAGAAGAAAATCACGACTTACAGCCATTTCAAATTTAGTCTCTTAAAGAGGGATTCTCCTTTAAGACACCCTGTGTATGTTGTTCCATAATCTTTAATACATACATAGCTATAAATCCCACTCTGTAGTTTCAATTTTATTTTGCAAAGCAATTTAATGTACATTTTTTCTTAGAATTTGCAGATAAAATACTTTAGGCAACTTTTACATATAAGCAATACCTGTCAAACAAAACACTTGTGCCACTGAGTTTAACCCAAAACGTTACAATAATAAAAATATAGTTTAAATAAAACAGCGTGCTTTCAGTGAATTAGTTGTATTTTTTCACTAAAAGTATTTCTTTCAGTTACGCAACCGTTAGTTCTGAAAAGGAAGGAATTTGAGAGCATTTGGGTCTCAATTTAGGTGTTCGGCTCTGTAAGTAATACATTATTACACGTTTCTGGATGATTTTAGTCAAAAATAATCTTAATTTGTTATCGTTAAATCCAACTTTGAAATCTGCACATAAAGTTTCTTTAAATGTCTAATTATAAAGCTTCCAATGCTATTTGCGTGGCTTGCTGAGTTGTTAATTCTTAGATATAACAGAGAAAAGCAAAGGTATTAGACGCTCACCTGTGACGTATGTACCCAGAATAGTATTCATACATGTATACTAGTTTTTAGAGGTACTAACTTGAGATCGATGTAATGTTTATATGAGTATCAACCCTCCCCTATTCTCTGTACCAATTAAAATATAGTAATTAAAGCATAGAAATAAAATGTTTTCCACCACTAATTCACCAATCTAGACTCGAAAGTATTACAGGCAAATGCTAAAGAAACATAGACGTCTCCCCATATTGATACCCGAATACGATAGTGAAGTAGGTTTGAAAGTGAGTGGCTAATCTAAACATTTCAGAGCCTACACCCGTTAAACATATAAGGGACTGAGAAAAAGTACAATGCTGCGCTTAACTAAAAGCATGCAAGAAAATAACGTCGTTGACTTTCAGGTTGCCGTTATCAGATAGGAAATCTCTGTTACTGATAGAGTTCCCTTCAGCCATCGAATCCTAGTTTAAAAGACGTAATGTTCTACTATTTTCAACCCTGAAGGGTAATTGATTCATTTGCAGAATTTGAAATACTCTCGAGGATGTAAAGGCTAAGTAGTTCTGAAAGACATCTGCCGATATTTCATATGCTTCTCCACTAATACTAAACGGCTTTTGACTTGTAATACGAATATCCTAGATATTAACGATAGACAATTTCAAGGGACAAAAATACACCAGTTTGCTAAATCAGTGTACGAGCAAATTTATAAATGTTACTAATGAAACTCCGGAACCAGCTGATATACAGAGTGTTACATTAGTTCAAATACTGTTATAAATGACATATTAATATGTACTCACTTTGGTCTGTTCGTTGTTTTTTTCTGTTCGTCTAACAGTTTTTCTACAAACCAATGCATAGCATACACCTGATGTTTTTCTCAGGTTGAAACTGCACCGAAAATGAACAACGCCCGTAGAATAGACTATCTGTTTTGCTTGGTATCTCAAGGTGTGACCCACTGGTCTAGATAATATGAAGCATTCGAGCTCAGTTCTGACACAGCATTCGTTAGCACGTTGCAGCATTCGTTCCGTCCCTCTGCGTCAAATTTTCTGTGGCACACCTTCTTGAAGATAATAAGTAACCTGAAAACATACTACTCTTACGAAGTTACATTTTTGGTCACTGTCTCTTCACTTTGTCTCTCATTCACAAACACCCACGATCCAATCACTCAACACTCGTTAAAGCTTCTTCACTTCGACGCGACGTATCTTTCACTACAATACTGCACACCACACACACACACACACACACTGGTACCTGACTCCTTATATAGGGAATATGACGTAATATGGACGTTTCCTCGACTTCCACAAACACTGCAACCGCCGGATGGCTCTCGAAGGCTCCAGCAACCCTTTGTTAAATGTCACGCTAATTGTTGCTAGTCAGGTATACACAAATAGACCCGTGATGCAGCCTGACCTTGAGCGCCTTTGTTTTCTCGCCATCCTGGTATGTGAAGTAACTTAACCCCGTCCGTCGTTTATTGTGCACCACGCCCACTGTTAGAGTATAAAAAGTAATTTATTAATTCCATAAACCTAAGGGAAGTAAAGGTATGTTGGTCAAGTTATGTTTCTTGTTGTGCAGTGATCCATCACGAAATAACATTAGCCACTGTCCTATATGGTGTCTGCGTTTGTGAATATTAAAGATTTCGATACCTGTAATCAGACGCCTGATTCTACTTATTTCTCTGATAGTAGGCGGGAAGAGAAGCAAAGCTGAATAACAGTAATTTAATTTTCTAAATACCACCACCAGTGTTACCGAAAAAGAAAATGTTTTTAACTATAAGGCGCAGTTATATATCGTGCAACATTGACTCTTTTATTGCGAATGAATTCTGCTTTATCGTATGCAGAAATGATTAAAAACCTCGCTCGCAAATATCTGTCAGGATTACATAACGGGATTTAACCGCTGCACAGCTTGTATTAATTTGCCAGTGTGTAGTCAAAGAGATTTAATTTCACCTGCTCCGTAAAAGAATAAAAAGCCTCTCATGTGTAACAAACAAATGTACAGTGTCTCCTCGGTTATCATTTTATGATGATTCTACCAATCATTCATATGGTAAAAGCTGATGTTTCCTTTTGTTTTATATTAACTGGTGAATTGTATAGATGGTATGAAATTAATGATGGAAGGGAGCACGCAAATTTACTTTGGACATTTGTCAACATTTATCATCATTTACGTAGATCAAACTGGAAATTTCTTTCTTGTACAACATTTGCTTTCAGTTTAGTCGCTCAAAAAGTAACAATTTTTAAAAAGCAATTACAAAATAAGTTTAGTTATGTTCAGTTACTATGACAATACCTTCTATATAATTAATTTAATGCCAAGAGCCATGTGCAGAGACCAGAAGTTTAGGCGTTATAAATCATTAAAATAGACAGGCAAAAAGGCAATATAAATAGCTCAAATAGGCAGGAAAAAAGGCATTAAAAATACTAACACAGGGGAGAAAAGGTAGTTAGAAAAACATTGTTATTTATTAGATTACATATTCAATAACTCAAGCGTCATATTTTAAACAACTTCAAAGTTTTAAACAAAATACTAGTGTTGTAATTGACACAAAACTTTTTTTTTTTTTTAATGTCTATGTATTGTATGTACTGCCTTATTCGTTGCATATGACAACCAAGTGCTTTTTTAACTTCGCGGGAGTCATGTTGAGTCTCCTGTCAGATAATATATTTTCCATGTGACAAAATGACCTCTCAACATCGACAGGTTATAGGAGCAAATCTAAAACGTAGCATCATTGTAGGATCAATTTCCACTGCAACAGAACTGTCACCTTGCAGAACTTTTTAAATGTTTCTAATCTTATCCAGATAAATGACGATAAATAATGAAATAAAGGCAAAAAAAGCATTTATTTCGTAAAATAGGCATTTATATTTAAAAAGGCAGAAAAGAGCAACATTAGGCTGCGACATTTCAATCACAAAGCCATAATTCGTACAGAGTCACTTTCAAATTTAAGATAGATTTGACACATTTAAAAAGGCATTCTGCCTAAGTTCGGGTCTCTAGCCATGTGCTTTAAGAGAAAAATGAAACAGGACTGCCACTCTAGAGTATGTCGAGCTTCCAAACCAGAGGTCCCGTGCTTGATTCATTCACACTGAGGATATAAATTTTTCTTTGGTTAGAATGATTTGCCATCCTATCTAGAGTCTGGAGTTATGAGTGAGAGTGTGAGTGAGTGAGCGTGAGCGCGCGCGTGTGTGTATGTGTAACTACTGCTAATAAAGAAAGCACAACGTGAACAGCCTCAAAGTTACAGAATAGAAAATGGTGAACATCATTGCCGATTAACAATATTTCCAAAGGAAAAGCCACTAATATGACCTTGGATGTTAAAGGAGAAAAAAGAAGATCAAACTAAAAATGGGACAAACCGATTAGGGAGCTAGTTGATGATAAGCCAAACAAAAACTGGCAGCTGAATTGTCTACGATGAAGTGATCCTTAAGTTTCCCGTAAACAAGATAGAGACACTTTTGGGTGCATCAGAAAAACAATGTGTTTGAACTAAGGATTAAATTAAGATACTCTTCTGAATGTTAGGCTAACAGGGGAGGGTACCCATAGTTGTCTCCAACTTCTGAAGCAGCCTGGTAGTTACGTATTAGAGCTCATGTGATGTATGCATAGGCTGTTACAAAATGAAACCAGCTGTGGTTGTGAAGTAGTTGTTGGCTGTCTTCCGTACTTCGGCAGAAAAGTCAACTAGGGTAGATCGCATAGTTTTCGAACAGATTAGAAAATAACTACATGATGAAGACGTTGCTGTTGATAAGCATGGATCTGCTGTGGTGATATCGAAAGTGATTTTGGGGAAGATCCCACTATACGGCTAGAAAGCAAGAAAGTGATCCAGCATTACTTGTCAGTGACGAGATTAATGGTTCCTCTTATTATCCATCATCACCAAAGAAGGTTTTGAGGACAAACCTTCCTGACGGTTACTTCGCCGATGCTTACAAAACCTGGACGAAGCAGCCGAAAGGAAATAATCCTCCACAATGGTGCCCTAGGCATGGCACCTAGAGTCAAATTAAGTACAGCAATGGCACAAGACAAATGAGAAACAACACAGTTTTATAAAACCTCGAAAAGACGCTCAAAGGACCTAGCAGAAACAGAAAAGTGCCACAGGAAAGGTTAGCTGACGAGGTACGTGATCGGTTCATTGAAATGCATAAATACGAGTAATATGGAATTATACACGTTCGAACGCTACAAATTTGGGCGATATCTTTCAGAGCACAAATTGATGCGAACAATACCTTAACATTCAAGGCTGCCAAAACCTGGCTGAGTAAAAATATAGCCTAGTGTAATTAGATTTTGTGTGATCAGGCCATCAACGCTATTTCTCTCAACTCTTTCGTCATTGTGGTAGGTTTTTAAATTTTCCAACCTCATTGCAAATCTTTATCCATAAACGTATGAGTGTTATACTAGCAATCGGTTTCTTAGTGATGGATTTCTTGTGTGTTCTCTGGGAAGAACGACATGAGGTACCTTACACTGAAAGTTCAGGTTAAACTAACGTAGCGTAATCATTTATCTCTGTCTTTACCACGAACATTTACTACCTCTGTTGAGTTTTACAAAGAATGCGAGCCACTCTTCCATTCCATTCAGTTGTTTAAATATAACTGTTTCAATGTGCATCCTCTGATGTGGTCTTAATAAGTGATACTAAAGCAATCAGATTTTGTGTTCTAGTGTGATGCTTAATAGTGTACGTTGTGGGTGATATCAGTATGCATTTCGAAACAAAGTATAAGCTTTGCAGTCCTTCGAAAACACATTTTCTGTACCGCTTAACGCACAGTGGGATGTAAAATTAATTTAAGGCTACATCCGCGAAGACCTAGCGGACCACAAGGTGTCATGCCGCGTGTGCTCTCTTGATATTGTGACGCAATAACGCTCACGACAACTAGTGTTCTATTGCTGCCTTTGCAAGTCAATAATGTAAGAATTCCTTTGACATAACAACAGTGCAGTGGTCTACTAAACTCGTAATAGGATAATCTTTTATATTAAATTTCATGCATACGAAATGGCTAGTTGTATAAGGTAAGTAATCTTTTTTCTGTGTTGTTTTCTCTTGTTTTGCTTTGCGCCTAAATAATGTATCCAAAAGAAACAAGGAAAGACGTAACAGAAATTAAAAACTCCATTTATTTTAATTTCGGATTTAAGGTCTTAAAAGTGTCAGGGTGCTGTGCGGTACCACATGCGTTTGGAATAGACATTAATATCATTCCAATTGTATACATCGGACTTGTATCATAATGCGAACGTTGTGAAACGCACACAAAAAATTAGGAATGCACAGAATTGTTACGGTCTTACTTCACACAGTCCTTCGATATGTTTTAGTTTTACTATTTTATTTATTTATTTATTTTAGGGACTTATTCATGCAGGAAGCATTACGGTATTTAGAGGAAATGCTAGAGAATGGTAATGATAATGTACACGTGGATATACACTCGTATTTATTGAATCACATATTACCATCTGATCAGGGTTCTGCTGCAGAAGATGGAAGCAGTTTAGCGGATAATGTAATAAGTTGCGAGCACAAGCTTAAGTTGTGCGTATTAATACTGAAACTGCAGGTAATGCATTTACAGCAGAAGCAGATGGTCCGAAGACTCCTAAAATTACCAAAAATGCAGCTCGTGTATCATCGACGTGGAACCAAGAGGACCTCATTGTAGAAGAGGACTCCTTTTCTCAGCCAGATTATTCAGCACTTCGTGAGAAATTATCTGTCGAAATACCAAATTTAAATTGTTTTTGAGTGAAGAAGTAGTAGTGCTTTTTGTGCATCGAGGCTAAGAGTTACGTCCCATTTAAAAATGAACCAGACCCAAAGATAACACCTCAATCAATGAAAGCATTCATTGGTATCTTAACTCTGAGAGGTTATGTGCAGGTTCTTGAATAGAGAATGTTCTGGAAAACTGCTGTCGACGTCCGTAATGAAATGATTGCCGTGAGCGGAGGTCGATTAGTTCAAATGATGAGGTGTATTCACTCAGCGAACAATAATGACAAACTAAACCCCAAGCGTAGCACCACATGAAGGGCCAAGGCTTGCTACCCAACCGCTGCGTCCCCCACCTCTGCCCACTAAGGCATTGGTGGGGTGCAATGCTGGAGGGTGGGACGTGGTCAGCGCCCTAAGCCCTCCCGGGCAATTATGCGACCTTCGCGACCTGGGGCCGCAACTCTCCATTAAGTAGCTCAATTGGTCCCCCCGGGACTTACGAGTGAGTGCACCCCGTACCAGACCTCACTGCAGGGGAAGAATCCCCATGCCGGTGCCGGGGATTGAACCCGGGTCCTCCTCGCCAGAGGCGAACAATAATAACTAGAAAGAAAATAATAAAGTTTGCATAAAAAGCATCATTTAATCTAAATGTCTGCACAAGTTTAGGACAGATCAAAATCTAGCATGTGATGAGTGTATGATCTCGTATTGTGGCGAGTTTATTAGGGGAAAGTCAATTAGATTTGCCTATAAAGTTTGGTATCTCGATACTACCAACAATAATCTGATTGCATTTCATGTGCACAAGGACAGAAACCTAATGCTAATAGCCAGTGTGAGGTGTAATTTGGCATATGCGCAGTATCACTACTAATCTTATTATAGATCAGCTGCCAGGTATAACGAAAATCCCCTTCAGGTCTTACTTTGACCACTTGTTTACTGGTTTCAAGTTTCATGAACCATCTTCACAGACTGGGATGTGGTTCCAGGGTACAATACGTGGTACTAGAGTACCAAATGATTGCTCTTTGTGACCATCAGAGCAAAGGCAGAAAATGTAAAGAGAGGCGTATTAATATGCACAGAGTATTACTCTCTGGGTTAATAATGCTGTCGTCTGTGTATTGTTATCAAGTTACCGGGTAAGCCCTTGACCAATGTAAGCAGGTACAATCAGACCGCAAATAAATGTTGCCCTATAAACGTAATGGCCTAGAATAGCAGATTTATGGGTACTAAATCTCTGTATCTCTGAACAGAATTAGGATATGAGGGAAAAAGTGGTGGTGGTCCATTTTTATATGGTTCTTGGACACAATGATTCATAATGCCTGGGTTATTTTTAATCATACTTCACCAGGTATGCAAATGCACCCAAGTCTGGAAGCCTAACGCTTATTTCACGATGGAGTACGTTAGGGATTTGGGTACTTGGTCATAAAAGTCTGAATTAACTTCATGACCTGATTGTTCAACTAATCAACGATACCGTTGTGCCAAGAAATCTTGCAACTCTATCGTTCACACAGGGTGTATGGGTGTAACATCGGAATTTGTGTCACCTGCTTTGTAATACAATGCCTTAGCATTGTAAATCTATTAGCAAGATAATTAATCATGAACAAAGTTTTATGCAATTTGTTAACACATTTTATTATAGTTGTTTTCAAATATAAATTATTATAACGCACTGGTTGCAAAGAATTAAGCACACAAATTTTGCTGCCACAAAGGGCTAGCGGTACCGTACGGTAGAAGGCCATAATTCAAGTCACGAATATGGCATTTAAGATCCGTGATTTGCTGGCATCTGAGCTTGAAGGTTACTCAAAATTGACAAAGTAACTTCGGCTTTCCCTGGTGTTAATGTTCAGATTTGGACGTCAATATAGAGTATAAAAACACAAGTTTGGTTTAAAACTTCCAAAGGCTCTTCTTAAAATTAAAACAAATGAAGGACATAAATGATATCTAAGCTATATTTTGTTAACAAACAATGAGCTCAAGTTTTATATTAATTTTGTCTACTAGTTAAGAGGTAGACGTTGAACTTCTATAATGTTTTATTATTAACCCAATATGCCGTAGATTCAGCGTCCAGTTCGCAGAGTACCTAACTCATGTTGGACAAGAGAACATGGGTTCACGCACTTACATTTCTGCATACTTCAGTGATATAAGGTTTTCTTTTCTATATAGGTGTATGTATATTTGTTTTCACATTGTATTATATGGATGTTCACCCTATTTTGATACCGATTAAAATTAGCCTAGTGCTTGTTGAGCGTTCGAGTTAATGGTATGTGAGTGTGTGTGGATTTGTGTGAGTGTGTGTGTGTGTGTGTGTGTGAGAGAGAGAGAGAGAGAGAGAGAGAGAGAGAGAGAGAGAGAGAGAGAGAGAGAGAGGCAGACAGACAGACAAACTTGCAGCCAGAGATAGATGCAGTGAGACGGACCTTCACAGGTCAAAACCCACATTACATGATCGACCTCTATTCTTTCTTGGTATTCAGTAAAGAATGGGAAGAAGGGTTTATTGGATGTGAAAAACGATTAGTAATGTGCCTTTTTTCTATTTTGGAGGGGTGACCCCACTTCTCGTCACCCAAGCAATGATGCTTGCCTGCGCTGGCACAAAACGCTCCAGTGCATGTCTTGGTTATGAAATATTTGCTATTAAAATATTTTTACAAGGTAACAACTAATAATACGCTAACAATATAGACTTAAACAAATGTCTTATTCCTCCATTACTAGCATTGGTAGCAAATTATTAAAGTGCATATAAAGCTTCACCAGTTATAACAATCCAATACAAAGTGTATAACGCACAAGCGAGACGGATAATCCATGAATCTGACAGCTTTACAAAGTTTAGATGCATGTTAAAGTGTACGCAGGAAGTTGACAAACTTGTGCAGCTGCTAAAACTCTGACCACAACGCTCCTAATCTAGATATACTCGTACCTAGTGATTATGTCCCTAACTTTGCCCTGGTGTTACAAGAGTA